>JBBMOL010000045.1:5019305-5044625 GCA_037954665.1 Laguncularia racemosa
ATTTTCTCCGGTTGTTTTTGGGTTTTGGCCAATCCCAAAAATTTAATAAGGATAAAGATTGCATAGGCTTGAACTATCTCTTGCCAGTGAAACTACGAATGATCGAAATTTTTTTGTGCCCTTATTTGTGCAATCGGTCGAAGCTAAACTCACTAGTGTCAGAAATAAAGAAGACAAATCCAACTAATTCCATTTTTAAAAAAAAATTTCAAAGGGGTCCCGGTGTCCGAAAAGGAAATTTAGTGGTGAAAAAAAGCGTCTATTGAATTATTTAAAACCCCAGGTTTAGATTTAAAATTTCACTACATCTTATGTTTTTTGTGAAAAGTTTGAAAAGGTGAAGATAGGCGACACCATGAATTCTGATACATGGTCTATCAGCCCTTATCTGATCTTTTATGTCATCCTCTTCCACAGGGAATACGACTTTACCTGCTACACGAAGTAGCTCATTTGGTTTTGCCCCAGGGACATACTCTTAACCCGTTGATGTTGACGAGTCCCTAGTCGGGGTTTAAAAGTTTCGTGGCCTTCTTTCTCTGGCTTTTTTGGCCCGGCAAGAGCTTCCCCATCAAACACTTGGATGGGGGACAATATTCGGGCAATTTCACCCAATTCTCCTTCGCCATGCCTGACTCTTAAAATTCTTTAAATAGGTTTTCCCCTGGCATGGTGAAACCCATGGCTGTCCCAGAAATAGCAAATAAGCAGATATTTGACCGCTCCGTCATCCCCCTAAAATTTCAAAGAAGCGATTGATGTCCAACGCAACCATGAAGTCCTGCAAACAGTTTCTTTTCAATGACCCTATTTTTTTAAATCTTTTGGAATTGAATTCGCAATTTGTTTGGGATTCCAAATGTGATGACTAGAAAATTTTTTTATGAAACAATGTGCGAGCTTTCGAGGTTGGCTTTTATGATTAGGAAATCAGAATAGTCCAGCCAGGGCTGGAAGGCATTTGATTGGGTATTGATTGTCTTTGTTTACAAGGCTGTTATGGGCCAGCACTGAATTATCTGTTGCCATCAGCACCTCAACATTATAAAAACCTCTCTAATTCGGTCATCTCGACCGGGGGGAAAAAAACTGAACCCCCTTCTTTCTTGTAAACCAAAGTAAAAGGCACCAAAACTTTTGCTGGTAACTAAAATACTTTCGTGCTATAATTTTCTATTAAGTTGTCTATTCTTTGGGTACTTCATGTTTGTGCAAAGGGTTTAAAATTAAAGTTGTTGTCTATGTTTTAAGTTACCCATTAAGGTACTCTATAAAGGATTCTAGTTTACTTGTCTTTTGAAAATCTAATCAGTCCTTTGTAATTAGTTTGAAATTATTGGGACATCAACTTGGCCTTTCTTATTGAATTTCTCAAATAATTAATTTAATTTTAAAGCTTGTTATCATCAGTTCTATGATGGATTAAATGAAAAAATAAACCTCGAAAAAAAAAAGCTAGATAAACCTCCAAAAATTTGCATTTACATCATTTAAAGGTTTCAATGGATTGGTTGTATAATTAAGCTTTTAAGTTTCCAAAACTTGATCTTTAACTCCCATTTTTTAAATTTAACACATTAAATTTAAATTTTAAATTTATATTAGGATTACTTTGTTAGTATTAAAAAATTAAATATTTTAACGTTAAAAAAAAAAAAAAAAGAAAATCACGGATACCCAACCCTGGTGGCTTCAGGAAAATCCACAGGATCAAAAATTTCCCAAAATTCCAGCCATTAAATTTTGTAAGCACAGCTTCTTCTTCCCAAAAGCCCCAACGTTATGCTTGTTGCGCTTTAAATTTAAAACTCAAGCCCCGAAAAAAAAAAAATTTTGGGGATAGCATGATTTCGGTAACAGCAAGGCCATTGTTTTATTAGCAACACAAAGATTGTGCCCCAAACTGTCCCTAAAAAATTTTAATTTAGCCTTTTGTTCTTCTTAAGAAAATTAGTACTTACTTAAAACCTGGATGTTATTTGTGCATTTGGGCCCCAAAAGAAGCTCCCCCACCCTTATGGCTCCTTGTGGGTTGTCCCGCCATGGTTAGTTTTTTTTTTTAATTTGTGTTCCTTACTATTTTAATATTGACAAAGTAATTATAAAATAAGTTTTTACACCTTAAAGTGTTTTCTTATAGCCTCCATTTCGTCTGCATTAATGTGAACTCCCTGAAATCTATAAACAAAACGAGGAACAGCTATCTTGCCTTTGAAGGCATATTTGGGGCTATCTGTGAGGAGGCACAAGAGCATAGCAGAGCAATATTGTATCACCACCCTTTTTTGGATTGCCATGAAATCCTATCTGATTCTCCTTTAGTAGACCCTTCTCGCGATCACATAGCGTAAAATGATCCCCAAGTTCCTGTTTCCTGCTGTAGTGCTCCCCCTTTACGGAAAACACAATTCTTCCACCAGAAAAATTTCCTAGGGAAGACCGGCACAACGGATGTCAGTTCCTGTTCTTCACCGGGATCAATGCTACTTAAATATGAAAAGGTGCTGGAGTAAATCAATTGCCACACTGTTCGCTTCTATGAATGTCTCCCTTTTCTAGTCGAATAATAACTGTTACAAACTTCTCAGATGAGGGAAATGAGTAAGAAAAAAGAAAGAAATCGGAGAAGAAAAAAATTCAGCGAGTGGCGATACTGAGTTCACCTCTGTAAAACCTAACCCCACAGCATCATCCCCCCCTTCCCTTCCACCCCATACTAAGTTCATCAAAAAAAAAAAAAAAAAACATGCATCCCGCACCCCCCTCAGCACTCATGTTGTCAATCTAGGAAAATGTTAAATTTCTTACGAAATGCCCTTTTTATCAGCAATCGGGATGCATCTATTGCAAGTCCATTTATAAATACCCCAAACCCCAAAATGTAACTGGAACAGGTACAATTAATCCCGTTATCTATATATTATAAAAAAAAAAAAGGAGAAAACCAAGTTCCTTCCCCCTTTAAAAATCAGGAAAACAAAATTGACAAGTTTTAAAAAGGAAAGCATGAAAAGCATGCTGCGTGGATTCAAAACCCCGACATTTTGGAGAGCGCACTGTGTCTTTCCAATAAGCTATTGGCCTATATCTTGTTCTGAAAGGGTCCTATTTACTTATTGTTGTACTCAATAAAAAAAAGGGGAGGGGCACTAGCATGTTTTTTAAATTTTATTCTATTATTTCAAATTTAAAAAAAAAAAAGAACGAATCATTCAAGTAAGTTTATATCGTTAAAGAAGCTATCATTTTATATCAATTTATGTTTATGGTATACGGAAAGATGTAAGTGTATATAGCATAGTGTAACTATTCTACAAGTGCGCAGCGTCAAGTAACTTTTAGCCATGACAAAAGGCTTATCTGATACCCAAATCCCCCAAACCTCATTCAAAAGGGCTTTGGTCAAAGGGGAAAATTTTAAGGAGGCTAAATCTAATTTTTCGAGCTTGTGGATGTTATTTTAATAGATTTGACTCTTTGGAGCGAGGTGATAAAGCTCAAAGAGTGAAGTTCATGTTTTGGGATGATTAAAAGAGATTTGACATGGTGGGCTTAAGGTAGGGTTCATTAGATTGGTCTGTCCGATCCAACCTTTTTTAAATAAGGCTCACATAGACACACTAAAGGCCTTTGGTGGGCCTTTTAGACCTATACAAAGCCCATATGAGGCCTCATTTGTTAGAAACCGTTGATTGTCATCACCATCCGACAGACGAAATTTATAACTAAACACTATAAATACCTTATGTCTTCTCACTAAAAAGGAACTTCTTTTTAGAAAAAGTGCTATTACTCTACCAAAATTTTCCTAGAAGACTAAAATTACCACATATCCATATTTATTTCACAAAGCATACACCTATCACCTTTAAATCGGGCCTTGTTTGAGACTGCTTACTCCTCTTCCCATCTTAATCACCCCCTGATTATCCTTATAAGTGTCACTTCTTCGTTAGGCTATGTGCAGTATGTTTACATGTAATACCTATGTGACCTCGTATTCGAGCCAAAACCTCCACAAAATATAGATTAAAAAATTAGTGTATGTTACCATCAATATATTAATTTACGACTTATTAGCGGCTATTTACTGTCTAATTAATAGTTAATTAATAGCAACTAAAGTTTACACCTACTTTTAAAATAACAAACAAAGATATTTTCATGTAAATCAATACCACTTTGTTTAGTAATTAATTTTACAATGATTAATTAATGGCATATTAATAACTGATTATTTTTAATTAATTTTATAACTAACTCTACAAAACCATAAAAATATTTTACATTTGCAACCAACACAAAATTTTTCACTAATTAATTTATAACAATTAATTAATGATATATTAACAACTAAATCACTTTAATTAACGGATAATTAATAACTATTTAATTTTACAACTAATTCTACAAAACCATACAAATATTTTACATTTGCAACTAACACAAAATTTTTTACTAATTAATTTTATAATAATTAATTAACGACATATTAATGACCGATTACCTTTAATTAAAGGATAATTAATAATTACTTAATTTTACAACTAATGCTACAAAAACATACAAATATTTCATATTTGCAACCAACACAAAACTTTTCACTAATTAATTTTTTATATAATAATTAATTAATGACATATTAATAACTAATCACCTTTAATTTTAAAAGATAATTAGTAACTACTTAATTTTATAACTAATTCTACAAACCATACAAAAATTTTTATATTTGCAAAACCAACACAGAATTTTTCACTAATTAATTTTATAACAATTAATTAATAACATATTAAAACTAATCACCTTTAATTAATGGATAATTTAATAAATAATTAATTTTATAAGTAATTGTAGAAACCATACAAATGTTTTATATTTGCAACCAACACAATAATCACTTATAATTAACGGATCATTAATAACTACTTAATTTTATAACTAATTATACAAAACCATTTATATATTTTTACATTTGTACTCAATACAAAATTTTTCACTAATTATTTTTTAACAATTAATTACTTACATATGAACAAGTAATCACTTCTATTAACAGTTAATTAACAACTATGTTTACAAAAATATATTAAATAACATATAAACACAATTCATTTGCTAATCTTAATTAATCATATATTAACAATTAATTGATTACTAATTAATAATTAATTAACAAAAAACTACTATTGCAATAAAAATTGTGGAGTACATGTAATTACTATATTTTTTTTTTTTGCATTTATCCGAAGTACTATAATAGTAACAAAAATAAACGTTTTCTTAAGAAAAATATCGAAATCTTGGTGAAGATATTTCCATATACGTATTTCAACAAAAGTAAAACTTGCGTGAAACATAAATCATGAAAACAAAAATTTGTAGAGGAAATTGAAAGATGAAAATATGAATATATGACCTGAGAACTCATATTTATATTACAAATTGTCAGTACAATTTTTTTTCTATGTATTACAAATCACATATTATGATATTGTGTAAATTTACCATATTACTTTTATAGGTTTGCAGTTTGTACTTTTATAATAATTTTATAGGTTTGTAATCTTTTTTTTTATGTTTACAGTAAACTTTTTTTCACAACTTTTATAGGTTTGCAGTATTACTAAGGAAAAAAATTCACTACAACTCCTCAATTTAAATTTTTTTCCCTCTTAAAGTCGCAAATAACATCCATATCTTCAAAACTTATTTTAGAAATAATTATTATAGATTCAATATTTATGTAATTTTTTTTAAATAACAATATTTAAGTACGTAACCCCAACTAGTCACATGTCTTTGCATATACGAATTACTTTCTATTTATTTATTATTCCATAAAGAGCCCTACACATCAACACATGGATGCCCTAATTTAGACTTTAAGCCACTACTTCTTCTATGCTTGGTCTTCTACTCCATAAAGCCATTACACACTATTCACCTTCTCCTCCATTTCTCTAGTGAGCTTAACATATTAGTTATGAGTCCGACTTCTCATCACCATAAACGCACAACAGTGGTTCGAAGGAGGCAGTCGCTCAAGTCTATATGCAAACTCAAACATACAAAGATACTGGGAGCTCCTCCATCCATGTGTAAGCGGGAGGACTTCTTCATCCCCCTTTTTTTTTAATCTGTTAACTGTGGGAGCTGAGTTTGAAGACTATTCGAACAAATTGCAAATGAAATTCGCTGAAGGGTGGTAAAAAACTGCTCCACGCTTCCACATCTTATTCCCATTTCTCATCCACCACCCCCCCCCCCTTTTTCCTTTATTATTATATGACATTTCCCTTGTTGCCTTCTTGACTAGATGCGCTAAAGCAACGACTGCCAAGTCTAACTGAATGAGTACAACTTCAAGAAGTAGCCCTGCTTCAGGAGAGTAACCAAATAGGAGCTCGGTTGGAAAAAGCAAAATTTACCCCCGGAATGAGAACTCGCTTTGTGTAGTATGATTTCGATTTTCTCTTTCTCTTATTATTATTATTATTATTTTTTTAATTAATGGCTCTAGGAATGAAAAACTATGCCCCCTCTTTTTTTTAAACACTATACTACTGCTCCAAAGAATAACAAGCTGTTAATGTAAGAGTAATAAGATGTTAATGTCGTTATATGGTTGTCCATTCAATGTTGGTACCGCCGTTAATGTAGTACCCTTTACAACTTGATAATAAATTAGAAAACGAGGACAATTTCTACTTGTGTTGCTTTTCATCCTTTAGATAATCCTCGTACATTGATCGTCCAGTAGATTTAAATGGTCGTTTTCCAAAGTAACCATGAAAACAACTTTTGCAACTTTTTCACAAATGATGCATCAAAGCTGTAATTGGTAAGAGGCATGAAGTGCTTAAATTACCTTGAATTAGGATACGTTTGAATAATTACTGAACGATGATGCTCCTTGAGTTATTTTCAACTCACACAACTTTGATAAATAATTAATTATATGTTAATTGAGGCATGATGCATGATTTGACCATGCTTTAAATGAATATTAGAGACTATCAAATAGGTCTTGGCTCCATGTTTTGGTATATCCTTGTGTACATGCAATGTGTGATTCAAATCGTGTGAATTCACCTTCATGATACTGCCCTTCTTCTTTTCTCTCTCTCTCTTTTTTTTTTTTTTATGTTTATTTTGGTTCTAAAGAGTTCCATAATGTTGTTCTATAGCTTTCTTTTATATAGAAACTCTTGAAACTTGCATAAATCTCTTAAACCATTCCAACAAAAATATGCTAGTTATTTAATTTAATGCTAGGCTAATCCTACTTTTGTGAAGTCAATTAGATGCTAAATCTCTCTTGTTTCAATAATGTTAATATCATAAGCATTGCAATTTCTAATGTCTTCATTACTACTCTATAGCCAAGTCGTATATGTGATCCCCTAATTGAAAATGCTTTCTTCAAAAGTTTAGCCATATGCCCTTTTAAGAAGAACCTCCTGCATGCTTGAACTCTATCTCATAATATTTGTTACTCTTTTGCCCATCTTTATTCTTGCCTGTTTCCCTAAACCAAGATATTAGGATTCTCGTGTGTAATTTTCAAATTCATGCGCCTTTCTTCAACTCTCACTTTTCCTCTTATTCATTTTGTAGCTAATGGAACCCAACACTTGAGGGACTGGTGATCATGATAAAGACTAGGCATCAACAAATTCAGCTTACACTTGTAATGAGTGATGGAGGCACAACGATTTTAAGAAGTCCGACTCTTTGTCGTTCTATCTCTAGTTGCTCTTGAGTTTCTATGACTGCGTGATTTTAAGAGGTCTGACTCTTTGTTGTGTCGTACTTTGCAACTCACAAGCTTGTAGCTCAATATAGGAGTGAAGCAACAGTAACTAGAATTACAATCGTGATGAGCAAGGCCCCATTGAATATGCCATTTACTCAAGTTAGCTCTTTTTCTCTTCTTATTCTTTCAGACATTTATCATAATGTGCCAACCTTACCCATTTGATTTTTTTTTTTTCTTTTAAGGTTGAAGGAAGACCTCCCTTTGTTGGATAAATTTAGCCTAGTAGTTATCGATCGTTGCTAATCCCTTTCGAACACTAAAAGGTGGCTTTCAAACTTAAGAACTTTGTGTGCTCGCTAGGCCACTTACATCTTATCATTAGTCCAACTGCATGTTTATCCCTTTCATGCTTACTTAAAAAATAGACAAAAGAAAAAGATAAGCAATTTCGTTAATATGATCAAATCTAAAGGTATTATTACATAGAGAACTTGACTCAAATGTTGAGTTGGGTACTTCGTACTTATAGGCTCCAGTAGGATGGGAACCGCCAAGCATAATTGGCCTTAGATCTTTTGATAAAGAACATAACATTAGGATAAGTTTAACATGGCTCAAATATCTTACTCAAAATCTATGGCAAATTGCTCCACCATTAATTGGTATAAACCATTACCAATAACATTGTCATAGTATGTGGAAAACAACCTTCTACATATTAAACCAAGTCTCATGTGGTTATGCTTGTGTCACTTTTGATCTTAAAAAGGAACTTGATCACTATAGCATAGGTTACCATTTTCACCTTAAAATGATGGGCTCATAAGGAAGGCATAACACGTGTTAATGGAATAGTTCAATCATTTGATTCGAGATAAGCTTAATTCACCATTCTCATATCTTGTGTATTGTGACTAACTATCAAAGACCTTTGCACCTTAAGTTAGAGAGTGCAAAGCATTACTCAATTAATCATTTAACCTCATAAGGATAACCAATAATCGCAAGTAGATACTATTTTAGCTTCCACAGGGGCATATACCATAATATTATAAACAAGGCTACCTCCATTTTTCTCTATACCCAATCTCTAACCGTTATGCTACTTATTGCATGTAAACTTCCAACATTTGTCGCAACTAAATGTCAGTCATTAAGTGTTGAATACCATATGAATATTGAGTAACATATAGGTTAAAATTTTTGCTTCCCTCATATATTAACTTAATGAAAGTAGTGTAGTATACCCTTGTGTATCGGCTTGATGGAAGTGATATAGTGCAGTCTTGTGTATTAGCTTGATGGAGGTAATGTAGTGTAGTCATGAGTCCAATTTATTTTTCTTCTCATGCATGTACTTACGCGCTTAACGTTTGATTGATTGATTGATTCATACTACATATGTGAGCTTTCCATTACACATGCGCTTGACATTTGATTAATTGACCTTGCATGCATAAGCTTTCTCACTACATATGCACTTGATGTTTGATCAATTGATGTTGCATACACGAACTTCCTCACTATATGTACACTTGATGTTTGATTGATTGACCTTGCATGCATGAGCTTCCTCACTACACCCTTCCGGTTATAATGTATACAACTTATAAGCATGCATATCACCTCTACAGTGTGCATTGCACTTCATTTCATAGAAGGACTTTTAAACTTAGTTGTCTTACTTCTTTGTACATTTGCCATATGCACCTTACTTCACTTGTGTATCTATGTGCACTTCATTTCACTTGTGCACTCATGCACCATATTGTCTACTTCTTTATAATTCTTTAATTCTCAAGGTGTAATAACACTTAATTTTTTTAATAACATTTCCTCTCCTCATTTTACTAATAATACTTTCTTGTATTTTGCAAGTAGCATAGTATCAAATGATCAAGTCAATCTTTGTTCTTCCTCTCCTCCTCCAAGTGGTAGAAAGTGTAACGACCCACCTACTAGGTCTGATTCTTGAACCTGTTCCAATATTCCTGTAACTATCCTTGATACCTATAGGTGTGTTGCTATGCCGTCTCTGAATTAGAGATAAGGCAAATTCTGCTAATATTGAACCTGTAATTCCAACCTGTGTGAAATTTTATAAACGTCCTGTAAAATGGCACTAACAGCGCTATCATTTCATATCCACATCATATCTAAACACATGTACTTAAAATCTCCTGTCACATCATGCATCATATATATATACCATCGGGATCTGCATTCCCAGTAAGTAGGCATAGCCCATGATTAATCCTGTAGCCTTAAGTGGCTCAAAAGATTACAAATCCAACCTTATACATACAAATATTTACATTACAATCTGAAGATTAACACCTATAGATCTTATTACAAATAACAGAGGTTCCAAAATGAAACTAAGGGCTTCTTAGCCTCTATTGATGCTCTCCAAAAACCCGAGTCTCCAACAACTTATTCTTCAGTACCTGTACCTGAGGTTAGCAAAAAAACTAATCCCTCAGCTTCTTAAGAAGCAAAGTGAGTATAAAATCAAGCAACCCAATAAAAACAAACAACAAAATCACATAATAGTAATCAGCAATATTATCAAATACCTCGAAGTGATTACTCAAGCAAGCAAGTTTTCAACTCAAGTTATACTCGCAAGAAACCTAATTCAATTTATTACATTTTAACACCACCATGATCTTCTTTGTGATACTTTCCCTGTAATTCCATTTTTGCTAACTCATAACCTTTTCATTGGAGACCATTTCAATCACTCCTGTTTACGCACAAGTCACAAATATTTTTCAGTTAATCCAGGCAAAGCCTGTCAACCGGTAGATAAACTACCCTCATGTACTTTTCAAAACTTAATGTTTTCTCAACCAATTAAGACATCCTTATATACTCTTTTTAGTTAAAAACATTCAGCTCGCCTTTCACCTGCCTCAAACAAAAGGGGTGACCAGATCCCCATAGGTCACTAAACCGGGCCGGTCCGTCGACCATGCCTCAAACCCATCCGGGTCGACTCAAAGGTCGTACCACAAACTTACTAGGCAGGGAACAGGACTTTTCTTACATTAAGTGTTTTAGGTTAGTAGGTACTTATAGCCTAACTCCCATTTTATTATCCATTTAGATATTTCATCGTTACCAAGACAACAATAGTATGAACTCAACCAGTCATATAAACCCCATTTAATAAGCTAAAAATAACCTAGCATTACATCACAATCATTAAGCATTCGATAGTTTAAGTTCATTACATCACATACAACCAGGAATAGTATAATCAAATCCCGCACCAAACTCTCATTCTAGGATTTTCTACAATGTTCCCTTTTTTTTTCTCATAATCCAATCATATCATGACACACAACCAGCCATTAGTAAACCAATATAATTCAACAATCCTCCTACATTGATCACAGTAAGTGATCGTACAGGGTAATTTCAGCCAACAACAAGTAGTCTACATTATCAATCACTTGTACCCAAGAGAAAAGTTAAGGGGGTACTCACCTGAAACAATATATGCCAATCCAAACAGTCGCACCAGCCAAGTTCCTTTGTCCTCCTTACTCAACAGAAATACCTGAATTATCAGTATACCAATCAATGTTACCTCATTCGCTCTATTGAACCCTAAATTGCTAATTCAGTATTCCAAACCCTTAAATTCCATCTTAACCTCGTATAATCCACCATTTTCCTACAATTTCTAATTCATATACATACGGGTATACTACGCTCTATTATATATTAATGTAATTAAATTTCAGCATGATTCTATATTGAATCGTATAGTTCTAAATTATCACGATCTTGCACCGAACACTCCCGTTTTTGTTTCGTAACTAACCCAAGCTTCTCAAAATCATATTATGCTTCAATGAACCTCAACGGAACATCAAATTCAACTAATCAAATCAAATTCTCTAATTTTGCTAAGGATTTAATTCGGCCAGAACAGGGTAATTAGCTTGAAAAATTCACTAAAAATAGAAAAAGACTCCAATCTAAACAATTATTGATTTGGTGATCTAATAAATCATATAAGGATCTTGTATACTAAAAATTACATCAAAACTACATCATTTGACCTATTTAGTTTCCAATTTAATTTACGACCAAAATAGAGCATTTCTTAAGGAGCACATATTTGTGAATCAAATTTAAGAAAAATAAAATTACCACATTAATACTCATACAAAATTATGCCAGAATACCAAAAATCATAATTTTTCATCAACATTTGATATTTTTTTAAAAAATAGGAAGTTTCGGGCGTTACCGGGGGCTGCTCCGTTCACCGGCCTCCGGCCACCAACGCTGGCAACCACTATGTCGGCCGGAATCCTCTCCCACCCAAAACCAACCCTAACTTGGCCTAGCAGCAGATTTACCCCACCCCCTTCGAACGAACAAACAAAATTCTCCCTACTTAATTTGATTTTTTGTTCTTCAATTTCTTCAAATTCTTGTTGCATCCTACTTCAATCTTGTTCTTCTTCCTATCCTGATGATTGCATGTTGAAAATTCCAACTTCAATTTGCCCAGAAAATTCGGATGAAATTGAGAGGGTTTTGGTTTCTTTTTTTTCTAATTTTTTTGATGATTTGATTTTTCTCTCTCCCTATTCTAATTTCTATATATATATATATATATATATATATATAATATTACTTACTTTTTCTGACATTGAGGGTGCTGTTCTGTATTTGTTTTTTTTTTTCCTTCCTCTTTTATTTATTTTCTTTTTAGTTATAATATAATATAATATAATATATTATGTACATTTTTTTTACATATATATATATATATATGCCCATATAATTTATATTATTATTATTATTATTATTATTTTTATATATTTTATTTTATTTTTAGCATATAACATATATATATATATTATTTTAATTTTAACATTATTGCTTAAGTTTTGGTCCTCACATTTTCCCCCCTTAAAATAGTTTCATCCTCGAAACTACTATGCGGGTACAACTCATTGTATTTTAACATCCTACACTTAAATTACAAAACACTTAGAATTTAAGTAAGGCCATACATATTTATATCCTAAGGGTGAAACAAAAGTTATCTGTTTAGAACAAGTCTGGATATTTAATCCCCATATGATCTTCTCTCTCCCATGTGGCCTCTGCCTCGGTATGACTATTCCAAAGGACTTTTATAAATGTAATATCTCGGTTTCTAAGTTGCCTAGTGGACTTGTCCAAAATGGCAATGAGATACTCCTCATATGTCATGTTCTCCTGGAGTCCTTTTGGTAGATGTTCTAAGACAACTGTCGGATCGCTAACACATTTCTTCAATGAAGACACATGGAATACATTATGGATATTGGCTAACTCAGCAGGTAACTCAAGTTCATATGCCACAGCTCCAATCCTCCTCTAAATCTGGTATGGACCAATATAACGAGGACTCAACTTCCCTTTTACTCCAAATCTCCTGACCCCCTTCATAGGTGATATTTTCAAGAACACAAAGTCTCCAACTTGAAACTCTAATGGTTTTCTACGTTTATCAGCATAACTTTTCTGTCTACTTTGTGCTGTTTGCATTCTGGCTTTTATCACCTGAACTTTATCCTTCAGCTGCTGGAGCATTTCTGGTCCCACTACTTGTTTCTCTCCAATCTCATCCCAATATAATGGGGATCTACATTTTCTTCCATATAAGGCTTCATATGGGGCCATCTGTATAGTACTATGATAGTTGTTATTATATGCAAACTCGATTAGTGGCAAATGTTCATCCTAATTACCACCAAACTCCAAAACACATGCTCTCAACATATCCTCAAGTGTCTGTATGGTTCTCTCTGTTTGACCATCTGTCTGAGGATGATAAGCTGTACTGAACTTCAATTTGGTGCCCATAGCTTCCTGTAGGGTTTGCCAAAATCTAGAAATAAACCTGGGATCTCTGTCAGAAACAATAGAAGCGGGTACTCCATGTAATCGCAATATTTCCTTAATATATAACGCTGCTAAGCGAGATAGTGGCATGCTCTGTTGAATTGGAAGGAAATGGGCTGATTTAGTCAGCCTATCAACGATTACCCAAATAGCATTATGCTGTTTCCTGGTCCCGGGTAATCCTATAACAAAATCCATGGAAATCTGCTCCCACTTCCATTCAGGAATGGAGAGGGGTTGTAATAACCCTCCAGGTTTTTGATGCTCTGCTTTAACTTGTTGGCAAGTGCTACACTTTGCCACATATTCTGCAATGTCTTTCTTCATCCCTGGCCACCAATACACTGATTTCACATCCCTGTACATGTTATTGCTTCCTGGGTGGTTTGTATAAATGGTATGATGAGCCTCATCTAGAATTGCTTTTTTGATCTTCTCTATTGCTGGTACGCATAATCTACCTTTGAATCTTAATACTCCTGTCTCATCACATATAAAGTCGAGATATCTAATCATATTATTCCTGACTTTTTGCAGTTCCTCATCAGTTAGTTGTGCTTCCCGAATCTGATCTTTCAATGTAGGTTGAATACTCAAACTATTTAATCTAGATTCCACTCTTGGCCATATAATTTCTAACTATAACTGCTCTAATTCCCTCCACATTTCCACTTTATCAGTGATTAAAGTTGCCAGATTGCTACACTGTTTCCTACTTAAAGCATCAGCAACTACATTAGCTTTAACCAGGATGATAGTGTATGGCTAGATCATAGTCTTTCATCAATTCCAACCATCGCCTTTGTCGCATGTTCAACTCTTTTTGAGTAAGGATGTATTTCAAACTCTTATGACCAGTATATACATCGCATTTATCACCATACAAATAATGTCTCCAAATTTTTAAAGCAAATATTATAGCAGCCAACTCCAAATCATGAGTAGGATAATTCTGCTCATATGGTTTCAACTGACGGGAAGCATATGCTATAACTTTGTCATCCTGCATCAATACACACCCTAATCCAATCTGAAAGGCATCACAATATATAGCATACCCACCTGTTCCACTAGGAATGGCCAAAATAGGAGCTGAAACTAACCTCCTCTTTAATTCCTGAAAGCTTTGCTCACATTGGTCTGTCCATTCAAATTTGACTCCTTTCCTCATCAACCGAGTTAGGGGTACAGCTATCTTTGAAAAGTCTTTCACAAATTTCCTGTAATATCCTACCATACCAAGAAAACTTCTTACCTCCCTGACTGTAGTAGGAGGATTCCACTCTGTGATGGCCTGAATCTTTGCAGGATCTACAGATATTCCAGAACCTGACACAATATGGCCTAAGAATGCAATCTGGTCTAGCCAAAAATCACATTTCTTCAACATAGCATACAACTGTTTTTCCTGTAGAGTTTGCAACACCTTTCTTAAATGCTTAGTGTGCTCCTCGTTATCTTTAGAATAGATCAAGATATCATCAATGAATATAACCACAAAATCATCCAAATATTCTTTAAATACCCTATTCATCATATCCATAAAGGCAGCTGGGGCGTTAGTTAAACCAAAAGGCATCACCAGAAATTCATAGTGACCATGCCTGGTTCGAAACGCAGTCTTTGGTATGTTAACCTCCTTCACCTTCAATTGATGATATCCAGATTGCAGATCAATCTTCGAGAATACAGCTGCTCCTTTCAACTGATCAAATAAGTCATCAATTCGAGGTAAAGGATATTTATTCTTTATGGTTACCTTATTCAACTCATGGTAATCTATACACAAACGTAGACTACCATTCTTCTTTTTCACAAATAACACCGATGCACCCCAAGGTGACATACTAGGCCTTATGAAACCCTTATCCAATAATTCCTGCAACTGCTTTTTCAACTCCATCAATTCTACAGGAGCCATACGATAAAGAGCTTTGGATACAGGTTTCGTACCTGGCATTACCTCAATGCCGAATTCAACTTCTCTATCTGGGGGTAAGCCTGGTAATTCCTCAGTAAATATTTTTGGGAATTCACATACAACTGGGATATCCTCCACTCTCTTCTCTTTCAATTGTGCATCTACCACTGAAGCCAAATATCCCACACATCCTTTCTTCAATAATTTCTTGGCTTTGTTAGCTGCTATGATCTTAGGTATTGATCGCCTTATACTCCCTCTGAAACTGAATGCTTCCTCATCTGGTAGACAAAACTCCGCCACTTTATCCTGACAATTTAGATGCACCTTATACCTGGCCAGCCAATCCATGCCAAGGATAACATCATACCCTTTCATATTAAGAATAACCAAATCAGCTGGCAATTGCCGCCCTTCAATCACCACAATACCATTCTCCAATTGATAACTTACTATCCTCTCCCCTCCAGAAGGAGTACTTACCACATATTCACATTTCAGACTCTTCACTGGAGCCATGTTCCGTCTCACCCAGTCTTCAGCGACATAAGAATGGGTTGCTCCAGTGTCAAACAAGGCATAAGCGGGATTATCATCTAATCGAATCACACCTGAAATCATTAAACACATCACATTCCACTTCCAGCAATTATTGTTAACATCCTACTCAATGAAAAGTTAAGCATAGTCACATCTACATCTTAATTACTTCATGTCTACACACACATTCATGCATATTTACACATATAGATTCATTCATTAATTCAATTACTCAATTCATAACAAGCATCAACATCCCATACACATGAAAAGTCACACACATATACATATTTATATAGATATATAGGTTCATTTACATTACAACTATTTAACCATCAAACTATCAGATAAGTTTAGTAGTCTTACCTGCTACTACATCATCCACATTAGCTGGCTCTGTCTGTTGTATAGCAAAGACTCGTGCCTGAGTTTGAGGTCGCGGTCTACCCCTCCTAGGATTTAGATCATACCTAGGTGCTGGGGCTTGAGTCATGCTGACCTCCCTCACTCCTACCCCGGCAATTATGGGAAGTATGACCAAACTGTCCACAGGTGTAACATTGAAGGTCCTTAGAATTCTGACATTGCCTAGCAATGTGTCCATACCCCACATCTATAACATTTTCCTCTCAGCTGAGGACATTCATTAGCTTTGTGATTGCCTTTACACTTCCAGCACACGATAGTATAAGTTTGATTCCTCTAAGGTCGGACTGGTGGCTGATACTGCTTCTTTGCTTTTCCTTTATCCTTACTCCATTTTTGCCCAAAACTACCTCCATCCTTTCTTTTGTGTGAAGGACCCTCCATAACCCTTCATATCCCTCACCTGTTCCAGTATACGGGCTTCATTTACAATCTCCACATAAGTCGCAACTTTACTTCTTTTCAGCTCCGCCTGAAAATAGATATCCAGCCCCGCACGAAATTTATCAGCTTTTACCTCTTCATCATTCTGATAGGCCAATGGAGCGAATTTCAACAATCTGCTAAACTCTCGCTCATACGCCATTATGCTTCTACCCTTCTGCTTTAATTCATAAAACTTTTCCCTCATTTTATCTTGTACACATGAGGGAAAATGTTGACTCAGGAAAACATCCTTAAATGCTGGCCAAGTAATTGGAGCTTCCATAAGCTCCTTCTGTGATACCCACCAATCATGTGCAGTATCTTCTAATAGCACTGCAGCATAGTCCACCTTTTTATCCTCGGGAACATCATGTACCTGGAAAGCTCTTTCTATGGAGTTTATCCAATTCACAGCTATAGTGGGGTCTAGACTCTTACCATCAAAGGGCTTTACAATCCTCTGTACTCTGGCTAGTTTATCCCCACCTGATCCCGCGGTCATAACTTCAACCCAAGCTTGCATTGCAGCAACCATCTGCTCCATTGGATTCTGTGGAGCTGGTGGTGGAGGTGGTGGGGGTGGTGGAGGTGGTGGAGGTAAATCCTCTTGCTGATCATGAGGGACCATATTCCTAGTCCTCCTTCCTCTACCTCTACCTCGACCTCTTCCACATTCCATTTACTGCAATCAAATCTACATAAATAAGTACACTTGAATCAGAAATCAAACACTTAAACTTCTTAAACAAGCATATGTATTCCACAATACACAAATACATCACAATTTGGTAAGTCAAATCAATTAACACAACTTAAAGTCTTCATTCATCCTGACTACCCCACACAAGCTCACACGGGTTTAATCATAATGCCTAAACCTAAGTTCTGATACCACCCTGTAGCAACCCACCTACTAGGTCTGATTCTTGAACCTATTCCAATATTCCTGTAACTATCCTTGGTACCTGTAGGTGTGTTGCTATGCCGTCTCTGAATTAGAGATAAGGCAAATTCCACTAATATTGAACCTGTAACTCCAACCTGTGTGAAATTTTATAAACGTCCTATAAAATGGCGCTAACAGTGCTATCATTTCATATGCACATCATATCTAAACACATGTACTTAAAATCTCCTGTCACATCATACATCATATATATATATACCATCGGGATCTGCATTCCCGGTAAGTAGGCATAGCCCATGATTAATTCTGTAGCCTTAAGTGGCTCAAAAGATTACAAATCCAACCTTATACACACAAATATTTACATTACAATCTGAAGATTAACACCTATAGATCTTATTACAAATAACAAAGGTTCCAAAATGAAACTAAGGGCTTCTTTGCCTCTATTGATGCTCTCCAAAAACCCGAGTCTCCAACAACTTATTCTTCAGTACCTGTACCTGAGGTTAGCAAAAACACTAATCCCTCAGCTTCTTAAGAAGCAAAGTGAGTATAAAATCAAGCAACCCAATAAAAACAAACAACAAAATCACATAATAGTAATCAGCAATATTATCAAATACCTCGAAGTGATTACTCAAGCAAGCAAGTTTTCAACTCAAGTTATACTCGCAAGAAACCTAATTCAATTTATTACATTTTAACACCACCATGATCTTCTTTGTGATATTTTCCCTGTAATTCCATTTTTGCTAACTCATAACCTTTTCATTGGAGACCATTTCAATCACTCCTGTTTACGCATAGGTCACAAATATTTTTCAATTAATCCAGGCAAAGCCTGTCAACCGGTAGATAAACTACCCTCATGTACTTTTCAAAACTTAATGTTTTCTCAACCAATTAAGACATCCTTATATACTCTTTTTAGTTAAAAACATTCAGCTCGCCTTTCACCTGCCTCAAACAAAAGGGGTGACCAGATCCCCATAGGTCACTAAACCGGGCCGGTCCGTCGACCATGCCTCAAACCCATCTGGGTCGACTCAAAGGTCGTACCACAAACTTACTAGGTAGGGAACAAGACTTTTCTTACATTAAGTATTTTAGGTTAGTAGGTACTTATAGCCTAACTCCCATTTTATTATCCATTTAGATATTTCATCGTTACCAAGACAACAATAGTATGAACTCAACCAGTCATATAAACCGCATTTAATAAGCTAAAAATAACCCAGCATTACATCACAATCATTAAGCATTCGATAGTTTAAGTTCATTACATCACATACAACCAGGAATAGTATAATCAAATCCCGCACCCAACTCTCATTCTAGGATTTTCTAGAATGTTCCCTTTTTTTCTCATAATCCAATCATATCATGACACACAACCAGCCATTAGTAAACCAATATAATTCAACAATCCTCATGCATTGATCACAGTAAGTGATCGTACAGGGTAATTTCAGCCAACAACAAGTAGTCTACATTATCAACCACTTGTACCCAAGAGAAAAGTTAAGGGGGTACTCACCTGAAACAATATATGCCAATCCAAACAATCGCACTAGCCAAGTTCCTTTGTCCTCCTTACTCAACAGAAATACCTGAATTATCAGTGTACCAATCAATGTTACCTCATTCGCTCTATTGAACCCTAAATTGCTAATTCAGTATTCCAAACCCTTAAATTCCATCTTAACCTCGTATAATCCACCATTTTCCTACAATTTCTAATTCATATACATACGGGTATACTACGCTCTATTATATATTAATGTAATTAAATTTCAACATGATTCTATATTAAATCGTATAGTTCTAAATTATCACGATCTTGCACCGAACACTCCCGTTTTTGTTTCGTAACTAACCCAAGCTTCTCAAAATCATATTATGCTTCAATGAACCTCAACTGAACATCAAATTCAACTAATCAAATCAAATTCTCTAATTTTGCTAAGGATTTAATTCGGCCAGAACAGGGTAATTAGCTTGAAAAATTCACTAAAAATAGAAAACGACTCCAATCTGAACAATTATTGACTTGGTGATCTAATAAATCATATAAGGATCTTGTATACTAAAAATTACATCAAAACTACATCATTTGACCTATTTAGTTTCCAATTTAATTTATGATCAGAACAGAGCATTTCTTAAGGAGCACATATTTTTTAATCAAATTTAAGAAAAATAAAATTACCACATTAATACTCATGCAAAATTATGGCCGAATACCAAAAATCATAATTTTTTCATCAACATTTGATAGTTTTTTAAAAATAGGAAGTTTCGGGCGTTACCGGGGGCTGCTCCGTTCACCGGCCTCCGGCCACCAACGTCGGCAACCACTATGTCGGCTGGAATCCTCTCCCACCCAAAACCAACCCTAGCTTGGCCTAGCAGCAAATTTACCCCACCCCCTTCGAACGAACAAACAAAATTCTCCCTACTTAATTTGATTTTTTGTTCTTCAATTTCTTCAAATTCTTGTTGCATCCTACTTCAATCTTGTTCTTCTTCCTATCCTAATGATTGCATGTTGGAAATTCCAACTTCAATTTTCCCAGAAAATTCGGATGAAATGGAGAGGGTTTGGTTTCTTTTTTTCTAATTTTTTAATGATTTGATTTTTCTCTCTCCCTATTCTAATTTCTATATATATATATATAATATTACTTACTTTTTCTGACATTGAGGGTGCTGTTCTGTATTTTTTTTTTTTCCTTCCTCTTTTATTTATTTTCTTTTTAGTTATAATATAATATAATATAATATATTATGTACATTTTTTTTTACATATATATATATATATGCCCATATAATTTATATTATTATTATTATTTTTATTTTTATATATATTTATTTTATTTTATTTTATTTTTAGCATATAACATATATATATACATATATATATATATTATTTTAATTTTAACATTATTGCTTAAGTTTTGGTCCTCACAAAAAGTGTACATAGTCATTGCTACTACTTCTATATTTCAGCTTGAAAATGGGTAAAGAGTCCAAAAAGAGTCAACTTCGAATGAGCGTTCTAATAAGAACAGTGAAGTATTGGTAAATTTGGTTGAGTGTGTTCCCAAATTGCCCTTGCCTCATGAGGCATAGCCTAATACGATAATTTTGAAGGACTTTTTTTAGCATGAAATAGAGGAGAATGGCAAAAAAAAATTTGCACATCACTCTACAACAGGTAGACTATGCTTTATAGAGCTAAAGCCTTTAATGACAAATCGTGTGAACATTAATGGGGCTTTTATTTTGTGCTTTAGGAATGAGTGAAAAGAGCTTCTACTTTCAGATAGTCTCTTTGCCTAGCAGAGGCAGACATTAACTAGTTAGCAATCATGGGTGCATTACATTGCGAATAACATGACATATAGGCCTATTTTGGAGAAAGTAGGGATTTGTTACTCCATATGGATTTCTTCTTGTTTGAATTTCTCTCATCTATAGGACATGGAGATATAGCAAGTTGTTATTTATTGTTGAAGCACTCAAACCCACACATTTGTGACTGCATGGGGTGAGATCACTCCCACCTTGGAAGATACCTACATCACTTAGGTTTTCAAAATTTTGGGTTAACTAATATTACCACTAACTAGATTTCCAAAGATAAAATGTTGATAAGATTATTAGAGAAAGACTTGCAGTCGGTTGTTGATAGTCATAGGCACATTTCGTTCAGTGCTTGGATTAGATGTTTCTTTGAACATGAGTGACCAAAGCTAAAGGGCCTAACTATAAATACAAGTGAGTACTTGTATATTACTTTATGATCTCCTTTCTTTCATTACTTGTATCTTAGTTAGGGAATTTGATATAATTTGTGATCTTCTATTTCATACATGAGCTAGAGGCCTTCCTTACCTATTGGCTATCCCTATATGTATTCCTTGGTAGGCTAGAGAAAGGGGTGAGCCCTCGTCTTTTTCATTTAGAAGTTCGCATTGCACATAGAGAGCATGTCACTCTTAGTCCTTTTTTCTTATGTTCTTTATACCAATGATTAGTTCTATATCATGAGCCCTCAGCGCAGTTAAAGGGTAGATATGTGGTATTGTCACATTTTGACTTAATATTTTTGTAATTATTCTTCTGTGAATGCTATAAGAGGTACCTTGGAACTCCTGTTAGCAAACCTGTTTCTGTTGAGCCTAAGGCTTAGGCTTGGGTGGACAAGATGCCCTAAAGTACAATTTTTGATGTTATAGATGACATCCGTGAAGTTAGTTTTTGTCCCTACACAATTTAATTGGTTGGGTATGAGTGGTGTTTTGAATCTCTGTCCTTTAGATCCCAAAGAGTTGGTTACTTTGATAGGGTCTTACAAGTAGCTCACTAACGCTCCATAATTAGCATGGTTCTTCCACATTTTTCTTTGAGTTGCTTGACAAGCGGGATTTGATCAAGGTATGCCTCGTGAGATCAACATCAATAAAGACTTTGATATATGTTTACAAAGCGCTCAACCCTGGGAGCCATAAAGATATTCACCCACATGTTATGTAACTATTCTTCCCATCTATGAAGTGTTCTGGTATTGCTTTCAATGGATGGTTGACATATTAGACGAATTGTATTAATGGGTTTAAGGAGTTCATTGCCACATAAATAAATGGTACCCCACCAAAGCCAATCATTCTCAAATATGAGCTCTGCTTTCAAGTTCCTAAAGAAGATAAAGATAAGTCACAAAGCAATCCTACAATGCTAGTCACACTAGTGGTCAAATAATTCAAACACATGCATATCTAAGAGGTGATAAAACTAATGGCCTTCTTTTTCATTCTTTGATTCATTCCTTTTTACTTCCTTGATTAACATTCTCCTCATCTATTTTTTTTTCTTTTATAGTACACAAATGCAAATGATACTAGTGAGACTTCAGTCAAAAGATTGATGAAGAACAGTTGCTCTGATGATACAACTGCTAGCATTTCTAGAGGTTCTGCTACATCAAAGTCAACTCCCCCGACTCTCACCCCTTTCTAAATCGTTATGGCATTGGAAAAGTGTTGTGACTCAAAGACCATCCTATAATTACCACCGATGTTGATGAGGATGAGGGAGATATGGATACAGAGTTAATAGATTTTAAGGGGGACTCCTGAGCATACTCTTAGTGATAGGGATAGGACTTTTGTGAATATTAGTGATGATTAGGATAAGCATCAACAAACAACACACCAATGAAACTGGTTTACCATAGCAGGTGGATGGGGATGGTGAAGATGTGATTCATGAGTTGAGTAGGATGGTCGATCAGGATGTCCATGAGACCACACATCTAGAGGAGAGCTAGATTCAGGTGTATGTCAATACTTTGTTAGATGCTAAGTCTTTTGATGTTACGTTAGGCAACACCTTTACAGCTATCATTGCCACTACTGAGCCCCTATTTGTTCCCAACTATACTTTTTCCACCATTAGTGATTCTACACAAACTTTCAGTCATAGTCCTATTGTAGTTAGTAATCCCCTGTTTTTAGTCACATTCTTCCTATTACGACAATTCCTAGTTTTCATCTTCTCCCAACCACCATGATACTAGAGCCAACTGAGAGGAGGTTTCTTTACCTTAACAGCAAGTTTAGTTGAGACTTCTTATTTTCATGGCTATACCATGTCTTCCTATCTTCTAACTTCATCAGAGCATTTGTATGTAATGGAGGGGGAACTTTCGGATAGGGTCCATTTGTCAAGGTACATAAGCCAGTGACATTATTACAATTACTAGGGAGAGTTACTGAGCTTCTAGGCGGACATTGGAGTTCACTATCTATATATGAGTTAGAGTTATTAGTTATCAATGTCACTGTAGCCCATATCTTAAGGTTTAGGATCAATAAGATGGAGCTCATTCTCACTGAAGCTTAGAAGATACTTTATTGTCAAGAGCTTATAAAGCAATGTGATTGCCTCAAGGCTAAACATGAGAGGTTGAGCTTAAAAAGAATGAGCCACTTGGGGATCGAGACTTGGACTCTACTATGAAGTCTATCATTAAGTCTTAAGTTATTGATCTTACTCTATTTAATTTTTTGGACTTCCTTTATTACATTGTGCACATATTTACTATGCTTCATAGACATCGATGTACAATGTTATCTCTTTTTTTTATTTCAATGAGTTTTTCTTGACACATTATCTATAGCATTACTTCCGTTAATGAATCTTATCTCATATTTACTGCTTTGAATCTCTCATCTCATGTCGATTGGCATAGCATTTTGCAATTCTCTTTTTAACTTTATAAGATCCTATGAATTGATGTTATGTTTCTCATTCATGAGTGATAATCTTTATGTCAATCATAATGAAAAGAGATGAAAATAATAATGTGTATTGTCTAAACTTGATAGTAATGGCAACATTAACTAAGGGGGTATTACCCATTACTCAACTTATTCAAAAATTAGTGAATTTGAACTATGTTAAAATGAATGTGTTCTGTTACACGCCTAGATTATAATACTCTAACTGGCTAGCATATCGTGAATTGAGGCAAACATTGTGCGCTTAGGAAATAAACCTCCTACTAAATAGTGGCAATACAATAATGTGCAAAACACATATAATATGTGTTAAAGGAATGCTCTTTCTTCGTCTGGCAATAATGATGAAGAAAAGAAAACACATATAAATATGTAAAAGCAAGCTCATATGACTTAGGCTAGTCATTTCATTCATTTGCTTTTTCAATATATCTTACTTTTACAAATGAACTTTTTAATGTACTAAAAATTAATAGGAGCAATGAAAGCATCCGTCTTTAGATTACGGAGGCTATAGTAACCACTACCGTATACTTCTTCAACAATAAAAGGTCCTTCTTACTTGGGTGTAAATTTTGACATTGGAATACCTTGGTGCACAAGCTCTGCTACTTGAGGTACAACATCGCCCTGTTGGAATGATCTCTTTCTTACCAAACGATTGTAAGCCACACTTTGTTTGTGTTGATAACAAATCAAATTGTGTTTAGCATTGTCTCGCTTTCCTCCAAGGCCTCCAATTCTATTATTCACAAAGTATCTAGCTCAGGTTCAGCATTAATAACTAGTCGTGCCAAAGGAATTAGAACTTTTTATTGGAACTACCACCTTGATCCCATATACCAAAGAGGAGGTCATCCTTTGGGTTGGTTTTTTCTTTGATGTCATGTAAGCTCATAGTGTCAGTGACAATTTATCATGTCACTCTTTATGGTTGTCATGAATCATGTGCTAAGCACCTTTAATAGACTCTTGTTTATGGCTGCCACTTATCCATTTCCTTTTAGGTAGTAAAGCGTAAACTTAACATGATCAATGCTATAGCTAGCCAACAACTACCAAACATGAGAATTGATAAAAGGAGTGTCATTGTCAAATAACATGCATTTTGGAA